>JASGYR010000081.1:8100000-8105000 GCA_030068185.1 Colletes collaris | reverse complement strand
TTGCTGTTGTTGCTGCTGCTGCTGCTGCTGTTGCTGTTGTGCGGATTGGGAGTTCTGTTCACCAGCTCCGTGCTTGTCCCTGCGAGGATTAAGACGGCTACTGAAGATCCCTTTGTGCTGATACGGAGCTCTGTTCACGGCCTGAGCTTGTGCCTGTTGGAGACGCTCCTAATACCTGCAGCTGATTTATTGTTGTTGTTGCTGCCGCTGTTGCTGCTGCTGTTGTTACTGTTGTGCGGATTTAGGAGCTCTGTGCTAGCCTGAGATTGCCTGTTGCGAGATGCCTGGCTTCTCTGGCATGCTGCAGTTGTTGTTGTTGTTATGTTTGCTGCTGCTGCTGCTATTGCTGTTATTTGCAGATTAGAAGCTTTGTGCGCTAACCTGAGATTACTGCCTGTTGAGATGCCTGAGCTCTCACAGGCAGCCTGATTGTTGTTATTGTTGTTGCTGCTGCTGTTGCTGCTGTTGCTGTTGTGCGGATTGGGAGCTCTGTTCACTGGCCTGTGCTTGTCCCTGCAGAGGATTGGCTGACGGCTACTGAGATCCCTTTTTGGCTGATACGGAGCCTCCCAGACTCACTGTTCTTGCCTGAGCTTGTGCCTGTTGGGAGAGCTCCTGGCTACTCCTGAGCAGCTGATTGTTGTTGTTGTTGTTGTTGTTGCTGCTCCTGCTGCTGTTGCTGTTGCGCGGATTGGGAGCTATGTTCGCTAGCCTGAGATGCTGCCTGTTGAGATGCCTGGCTACTCTGTGCCGCCGATTGTTGTTGTTGTTATTGCTGCCGCTGGCTGCTGCTGTTGCTGTATTGGGAGCTCTGTTCACTAGCTGTTGTGAGGATTGGCTGATTGGGATGCTTTGTGACTGATACGCTAGCCTGAGCTTTGTGCCTGCTGGAGATGCCTGGCTACCTGACCAGATTGTTGATTGTTGTTATTGTTGCTGCTGCTGCTGACAGTTGCTGCGGATTGGTGTAGTTTTGAGTGCTGGACAATGGGCTCTGTTATACGCTGCCTGAGCTTGTCTGCCTGTTGAGATGCCTGGCTACTCTGTGCAGCTGATTGTTGTTGTTGTTGTTGTTCAGCCTGCCTGCTGCTGCTGCTGCTGTGTGCTGACTGTGCTATGCGATTGGGAGCTCTGTCCACTAGCCTGTGCTTGTCCCTGAGATTGGCTGGCAGCTGTTGGCTACTGAAGATCCCTCTTTATGTGCCTAACGGAGCTCTGTTCACTTCCGTTCGAGCTTGTGCCTGTTGAGATGCCTGGCTACTCTGTGCAGCTGTTGTTATTGTTGTTGCTGCTGTTGCTGCTGCTGCTGCTGTTGCTGTTGTGCGGATTGGGAGCTCTGTGCACGCCTAGCCTGAGATGCTGCCTGTTGAGATGCTTACCAACTGGCTACTCTGGGCAGCTGATTGTTGTTGTTGTTATTGTTGCTGCTGCTGCTGCTTGCCGTTGCTGCTGCTGATTGCCGCTGTTTTCGTTAGCCTGTGCTTGTTCCCGTGCTGTGGACTGAGAACTCTGTGCACTAGCTTGGGCAGATTTGCTGATGGCTACAGACGATCTGGGTGCTTGTTTGCCAGATTCTGATGCTGAGCTCTGTTCGCTTGCCCGGAGCCTGTGCTTGTTGTTGCCTGGCTGCTCTGTGCTGCTGCTTGCTGTTGCTGCTGTTGTTGCTGCTGCTGCTGCTGTTCCTGTTGCTGTTGTGCGGACTGAGAACTCTGTGCGCCTGGCTTGCAGATGCCGGCTGTTGAGATGGCTGGCTACCTCTGTGCACTGACGATCTCGTGTTGTTGTTGTTGTTGCCTGCTGAACTGTTGCTGTTGCTGTTGCTGCAGGATTGGGAGCTTTGTGCGCCACTTGCCTGACGGATGCCGAGCTCTGCCCGGCTTGTCTGAGCCTGTGCTTGTTGTTGCTGCTGCCGTTGTCGCTGCTGCTGCTGCTGTTGCTGCTTCGCTAAGTTGTTGCTGTTGTTGCTAGTTCCGTGCGCTTGTCCATGTTGGCAGATTTGGTTGATGGCTGCAGCAGACGATTCATGCCTGTTTTAGATGCTATGATACGGAGCTCTGGTCACTTGCTCCTGACTTGTGCCTGTTGAGATGCCTGTTGGCTACTCTGTGCTGATTGTTGCTGCTGCTGTTGTTGTTGTTGCTGTTGTTCCTGCTGGCACTGTTGCTGTCCATGGTGCGAGATTTGGGAACTTTGATGCGCTAGCTGGACGACCCGTGGCCTGTTGAGATGCCGGCTACTCTATTTTTGGGCAGCTGATTGTTGTTGTTGTTGTTGTTGTTTGCTGCTGCTGCTGTTGCTGTTGCTGCGGATTGGGAGCTCTGTTCACTGGCCTGTGCTTGTCATTTTTGCGGGATTGGCGGCGGCTACTGAATAGTCCCTTTTGTGCTGATACAGAAACTCTGTTCACTTGTTTGACACGAAAAGCTTGTGCCTGTTGTGATGCCTGGCTACTCTATAGTGCAGCTGATTGTTGTTGTTGTTGTTGTTGTAGTTGCTGCTGCCTTGCTGTTTAACAAAGCCTGTTACATTGGATTATTGAGCAATAAAAACACTCTGTGGACTTAGCCTGAGATGCTGCCTGTTCGCCTGCCTACTCTGAGCCTGCGTCAGTTGTTACGGCGTTGCTGTTGCTGCTGTTGTTGCTGTTGCTGTTCCCGTGCCGGATAATTAGGAGCTCTGTTCACTAGCCTGTGCTGTCCTGTGGCCATCATGCCTTGGCTGTACGGCTGCTGAAGGGACTCCGCTTTTGTCCATATAATGCCAACGAGAACTAGTATCAAGAAAACGTTCTATCTTTGCTGAGTCTTGTGCCTGTTGCTTCGGGTCAGGTTTATAGAGCTTGAAAGGCTCCAGTGCGGCAGATTGCAAGAATTGTTGTTTATCAAACATTACCTATTGTTCTTGCTGCTGATGTTGCTGTTGCGACGGATTCGTGTTGGTTTGTGCGATGGCCTGAGATGTCTGCCTCGTTCGCCGTCTGTAGCTACTCCGTGCTCGTTGATTGCCGTTGCTGCTGTTGTTGCTCGCTGCTTGCTGCTGTTGTTGCTGTTGTGCAAATTAGGGAGGCTCTGTCACTTATTCGTGAGATCTTCACATCTGCAGGGATCCCTTTTGAGATGCCTGATGGCTATTCCCTTGCCTGAGCTTGTGTGCCTGTTGGGAAGCCTGGCGCTGCAGCAGTGATTTGTTGTTGTTGTTGCTGTTGCTGCTGCTGCTGTTGCTGTTAGAAAAAATGCGGATTAGGAGCTCTGTTCACTAGCCTGTGCAGCTGTCCACGGGCAAAGATTTGGCTGATGGCTACAGACGATTCGGTGTTGTTTGTGTGCCGATACTGACCTCTTGTTCACTAGCCCGAGCCTGTGCCTGTTGCTGATTGGGCTGCTGCTGTGCAGCTGATTATTTGTTATTGTTGTTGTTGCATAAATGCTGCTGCTGCTGCTGTTGCTTGTTGCTGCTGGGAGCTCCGTTCCCTAGCCGATTGAGAACCGTGCGCTTCCATGGGCAGATGCCTGGCTGAAGCTCTGTGCAAGACCTAAGCATTGTTGTTGTTGTTGTTACAAACCAGTTGTTGCTACGGACGATCTGCGCTGTTTGTGTGCCGATACTGAGCCCTGTCTGCCAGCCTGAGATGCTGCCCGTTGAGATGCCTTGCTACTCTGAAAAGCTAATTGTTGTTGCTGCTGCTGTTGTTGCTGCTGCTGCTGTTGCCGCTGCTGGCTGCTGGTTGTTGCTGCTGTTCCGTGCGCTAAGCCATGGTGCTTGTCACTGTTGCGAGGATTTGATGGCTGGAGCAGCTGATCTGTGTTGTTTAACGTGGGCGATGCCGTTATGCTCCTGCCCGCTTGCCTGAGCGTGTGCCTGCTGCTGCCATGCCGCTGTTGTTGTTATTTGCTGCTGCTGCTGCTGTTGCTGCTGTTCCTGTTGTGCGCTCCACGCAGATCGGTTGCACGCCGCCAGACGATCTTCGTGTTGTTTGTGGGAATTACGTGAGATGCCTGAGCTACTCGGCCTCGCCGGTCTTATTCGTGCCTGCTGTTGCTGCTGCCGCCGTAATGTTGTTGCTGCTGCTGCCGCTGTTGCTGCTGTTCCCAGGCGTCTCCATGGGCAGATCGGCGATTGCGCTAGCCGGACGATGCTGCGCTGTTTCAGTGTGCCGGATACTCGGAGCCTGTCTCGCCAGCTCGCTTCCAGGCCTGCTTGTTGCTGCTGCTGCTGTTGCTTGCTGCTGCTGCCGCTGCCAGCATGTTGCCGTTCCCTACAGCCTGCGCTTGTCGGCACGGGCAGGATTTGCTGATGGCCAGCTACTGAGATCTCGTGTTGTTTTGTGGGCGGACGCCCGTGAGCTCCGTTCAGTTTGCCCGAGCCTGTGCCCGTTGGGATGCCTGGCTACTCTGTGCTGCTGCTTATTTATTGTTGTTGTTATATTGTTGCTGCTGCCAAGTGCTGCTGTTGCTGCTGTTCCCTTGTGCGCTTCCTGAGATGGGCGTGATTTTGCTGATGGCTGGCAGACTCTGATCTGCTGCTTGAGCTTATTTGTTGGCGTTGTTATTTGCTGCTGCTGCTGCTGTTCGCTGCTGTTCCTGTGCGCTTCCATCCTGTGCAGATTTGCAATCTTGCTGCCACAAGCCTGTTCGTGTTGTTTGTGGAGCGGATGCTGAGGCTGTTCGCTTGCCTGAGCCTGTGCCTGTTGTTGTTGCTAAGCTGCAACGTTGCTGCTGTTGCTGTTGTTGCTGCTGTTCTGTGCGCTACGCTAGAGCAGATTTGCTGCTGTTCCTGTGTTGTCATGGGCAGATTTGTTCGCTACAGCCGATTCGTGTTGTTTGTGTGCCAGATACTGAGCCTTGCTGCTGCTGAGCCTGTGCCTGTTGTTGCTATTTGCTGCTGCTGTTGCTGTTCCATGGGCAGATTTGTTGCTGCTGTTCCTGTGTGTGGGCAGATTGATGGCTACTTGCGATTCGTGTTGTTGTTGGGCTGCTGCTGTTCAACTGTTGTTGCTGCTG